>OX578137.1:49532612-49565112 GCA_951213105.1 Amaurobius ferox
AATAGTCTATAGAGCTTAGATGATAACTTATATAGATTCAGCATTAAATTCTAGTGGAGGTAGGGGCTTTACTAAGAATGTCCTCTTCCGGTTCTAGAAAGATCACTTCTGATTAAAATATTTACATTTTCCTTGTAACATTTATTTCTCAGAATTGGCTATAGATAAAGCTTAGATGATGACTGATATGGATTCAGCATTGAATTTTGGAGAAAGTAGGGTGTTCATTAAAATTTTCCTCTTCTGATTCTAGAAAGGTCACTTCTGATTAAAATATTTACATTTTCCTTGTAACATTTATTTCTCAGAATTGGCTATAGATAAAGCTTAGATGATGACTGATATGGATTCAGCATTGAATTTTGGAGGAGGTAGGGTGTTCATTAAAATTTTCCTCTTCCGGTTCTAGAAAGGTCACTTCTGATTAAAATATTTACATTTTCCTTGCAACATTTATTTCTCAGAATTGGCTATAGATAAAGCTTTGATGATGACTGATATGGATTCAGCATTGAATTTTGGAGGAGGTAGGGTGTTCATTAAAATTTTCCACTTTCGGTTTCGGAGATGTCATATCCGATTCTTTTGAAATTTCCTATGACTGTATGAAATAAGTATATAAAAGATAATATAAACGCTTAATAGTTCCTATCAAAAATAATGTGTATACACCATTTACCGACATATGAGGGTTCTAAATATTTTCTTATTAAAGACTACAAAATTAGTAAACTTTATTTAAAAAAACGCCACGAAAATTTACCATCAATGTTGGTGTTTTTTACATACAGTTTACTAATTTTGTAGTCTTTGATAGAAAATATTTGTAGATGTGTTTACTATGCTTATAAAAATATGAAGATTCTTTCATAATTTCATGTTTATAATTATTTCTCTCAGAATTCCTCAATTGTTTCAGTTTCACTAAGTTTAACACGAGTATCTGGTATATTTGAATTGTCGATCCGGATATTTAATCAACTTGCTCAAGAACGGTGTATCTCAGATCATTTTTGTCTCCGCCGGCATTACATTCTGATATATTTAGAATAACTTTTTACTTAATGCATCCCTTTTGCTGTTAGCTCGCATTTACATACACATATACGAATGTGAATATTCATGTAACAAGCTTTTGATCCACACGACCTCGATTTGTTCTGAAGTTAAAAAGTACATTTAAATCTAGCTTCAGATTGGTTGTATCGTAAACGAGATTTAAAAAAAAAATCCTAATTAAAATGTTAGTTTTGTGGACAGCTTCCGCAC
Organism: Amaurobius ferox; assembly: GCA_951213105.1. Taxonomy (NCBI): domain Eukaryota; kingdom Metazoa; phylum Arthropoda; class Arachnida; order Araneae; family Amaurobiidae; genus Amaurobius; species Amaurobius ferox. Next base: position 49,533,882 of record OX578137.1, read on the forward strand.
ACCATTTTGATATAAATGCGAGAAGGCGGTGGCCACTCTAGCCTCTCTTTTTGATGGCATATCCCGTCAAGCAATTCGCGTCCGTTTACGTAACAATGAGGAAGATCTTGAAAGAAAGCCTCGGCTATTGGTGCCAGTGAACTGGGAATATATTTTTATCTTAAAGAGTATAAAACATTTTTTTGTATGACAAGCACTTTGACACACAAATTTCAACAAAGAGTAAACTCATTCAGGGGTGTCATTCCAGTTTTATAACAACCGGTTCGGTCCAGGCCATAGGAAAGGAGGGGGCAGTTGCCCCACCCTCCCCGAAATTTTCATCCTATTTTATTTTTATTTGTCAATCACTTTGCTTTATAAGGTTTTTTTATATTGTATTAAATTTTCAAAATTTCTTGAATTTTATATCATTTTCTTACTGTGACCTATCGACTCCTAAGTAACTAAATCTAAATAAATTTAAGTCTTACAATTTAAGAGCGAACTGATGTAAGAATACCCCCCCCCCCCTTCCAATTAAAAAAAATTCCAGGACACAGCCCTGGGATTGGTGGAACCTGGGGGACTTCTTTTTTTAAAACAAGCACAGGAAGTAGCAGAATTTAAAACGATTTTAATGGATAGTAGGTTCACATACCATGAATATTAAATTTGAAAATAAATAAACAAACAAACAAAAAACGCATTTTAGCAGGTGGTGCAAAATATTTTAAGTGAAAGGTTTAGATAAAATCAGCAGTGGCTCTAGTCCGATGGAGCCGAAATGGTTTTGCATGAATAACATTTTGTAAAATTAAACTTTAGTAAAGTTCAATAAGTGTATTCGATTTTTTAGACTCATTCACACACACACACACATTTTTAGACTCATACACTTTCGTTTACAGACTTTTAAAGCGCTACAAATGACTCGCTAACTGTTTATAGTTAGCTCGCATTTTCAGTTTTCGCCCCAATTCCATCCGGATACTCCTACTATAGACTCCATGTCAAAGTATCAAATTATTTTACTAATTTGCTTTTCGGTATATAAATTAAACTTATACTATGTATCTGGCGAGATTTTACATTTGTCTAGGGGCACATAAATACGTACTTAAATACGAATGTTTTCATCTATTCTGTTCAAACTTCACCAATCATTAAACATCTGTAGACTTCTCAAGTTCATTGAACCTCAATTTTTTTAAGCAAAATCAAATATCTTGCGCTTATGCACCCATATTTCACCAAGGAGTAAGTAAGCAGATTGAGCTGCAACAATCGTGACATTTTAAGTATTACAGCTTTCCCACCTATTGGAAAACCCAGGTTAAAATACTAAAATATCAAAACTTCAACCGCTGTACTTTAAAAACTACGAGCTCGATTCAATATTCAATTATATATGTTACGGGAGAAGTGACAAATCTAGTAATTATGCATAATCGCCGGTTATTATGTACAATCACCAATCATTTTGATAAGTTTGATAAAGTTATTTCATATATTGCGAATTAATCACATTTACCGGTTATTATGAATACACGCCTGTTTGTAGTGGTAAATATGATAAATCATACGAAATTAATCCAGTTTACCGGACATTATGCATAATCGTCAGTCTAGGATGGTAAATTTGATAAATAATGCATTTAATAAATAATAGAGTCTTTTTTAAAAACCAGACGGAGAAAACATCTGTTCAGGCAAACTTTCCTATGACCTGAATTTAGGGTTGTTATGTGCTAGTATTTGGAAGGGGTTGCTAAATTTGGCGATTTATCGGCTAATTTGGCGACTTTCGGCGCCTTTTCGAAGGTTCGAGAAACGTCGAAATAACGAATATTCCGAGATATGAGTGATTTATAGAAGTTTCTACTAAAAGAAGTAGTCTATAAAAAGAGTTATCACTCAGTGGGAGCAAAGTTGGCGTGATATGAGCTACATTGAATTGTAACATACGTCAGTGTTTTGAGAATACTATCTGCTATTTTATGAAAGTAGTGGAGCATTTAATTGCTATTTTGCTGTATCTAACAGTTGTTCAGTGATCTTTTGAGATAATTATCGAGTTGTTGTACTGTATATTGTTCCTGTTTATGCTGTTCTTGTGAATAAACGTGTTAATTATCCAGAAATTTGGGCCCATTCTTGTATCTTGAGTCTGTACCCACGATTTCAAAGGATACGTCGTAACAAATTGGTGCCAGGCGTGGGGTTTCTGGAAACTTAACAAGCGCATAGGGTAGTGACTAGAAAAGCAATAGAATATGTTGGAGGAATAATTTGTTACAACGTATCTTCTGGAATTGTGGGTGTACGCTCAGGATACAAGAATGAGTCCAAATTTCTGGATAACAAACATGTTTATTCACAAGCACAGCGTAAACAGGAACAATATGCAGTAAAACAAGACCTAAATCCTTCACTAATTTTACGAAACAACTGATATTTTCAAAACATTGACGAAAATAATTTCCCAAAACATAGCTATTCTCAAAACACTGACAAAAATCACAGTTCAATGTAGCTCGCTTCTCGTCAACTGCAACTACTCCGGTTGAGTAATCACTTCTTTTATATAGAAACTTCTGGAATTATTCAATATCTCGTAGACTAATCTTTATTTCGAGGTTCCTCTCGAAACTTCGGGAAGTCGACGCATGTCTCCAAATTGGCGATAAATTGCCAAATCTGGTAACCCTTCTTCGACATTCGCGTACGGTAACCCTAGGCTGACGTCACGGGAAAGAATGCATGTGTTAGTGTTTATTCACAAACACAGGGTAAATAGGATTAATATACAGTAAAACAACTAGATAACTATCTTATAAGGTCACTAAACAATTATCAGGAATAGTAAAACAGCAATTACATGTTCCTCTCATTTCACAAAACAGCAATTAAATGTTCCACTCATTTCACAAAACAGCCGATCATATTCTCAAATAATTGACGTATGTCATAATTCAATGTAGCTCGTATCACGTGAACTCCGCTCCAACTGAGTGATGAATCCTTTTACAGACTCTATAGAAACTTCTAGAAATCTCTCATATCTCCTAGAATATTCGTTATTTTGAGGTGTTTCTTGAACCTTAAAAAAAGTTGCGAAATATCGCCAAATCTGACAACCCCCCGAACTTCTGCACATGGCAACCCTAGATTCAAGTCATAGGAAAGGTAGTCTTTACGGGTTCCATTGAGGAGGTTCTTTTACACGTTCGTAACAATATTTAGCGATATTTATCAAACTTACCAAATTTATTTGGGAATTACACATAATTGCCGATAAAAGTGAGAAATTCTAGCGTATTTATCAAATTTACCGACTTCGTTTGGGAATTATGCAAAATTACCGGTGAAAGTGATAAATGCAGTGAAATTTATCAAACTTACCAAGATGGTTGGTGATTATGCATAATCTTCAATTTATCACTTTTACCGTAGCATATACACTTGTAGGGCTTTCAAAAAGCTACAAATTATTATGGACTGTTCATTGCTAGCGCTTTTAGTTTCTGAGATATAAGCATTATAAACTTGAAAGACGAAAATTTTTCATTCTTCTTCGACAAAACGATTGCTTGAAAACTAAAAGAACTATAGAGTTAGTTGTATGCAGGACGGTGGTAGTATTTAAGCGGGAGTATTTAAGCAGTGGTCTTTCAGTGAGAGTAAGTCTCGAAATAGAGAGTGGATATAACTGCTGCTATCAGTGAATGTGGCCTGTCAGGTTGGATGGCAGTTCGATTGTTCAATTGTGTAACATTTTGACTTGAGTTATAATGAAGAACGGCACTAACCTCATTTTCATTACAGCAATTGCTAAATTAGGAACGACTTGGTCGGCCATGACAAGTGGCATGCATGCCACTTGTCATGCCACTTGTTGGATGGGTGTAATCGCTCTTCCTAGTGAGTTGTCTAGCCACTGTAGCTTCCTACTTGGATCCTGAGCCTTTGTTTCTGCATATGGGTAAGCTGGGATCTATGTGATGTTGTTTTTCCAAATAGAGTTTGTCCAAACGGCCATCGAAGGTTAATATATTCAACTGCCTCTTTTCTTTTTCGCCTTGGAAATCTAGTTTCCTGCTCAGATGTGTTGCCGTTATTGATGTGCAGCATGCATTTCTTCTCTTCAAACCTCATCCGTCATTAAAGATCTTTAGAATCCTCAAGTTCACTTTACTTCCCAATTTTTTAAAAACAAGGCAAAGTATCTCGTGCTTGTGCACTAATATTTTATCAAGGTGCATTGAACTATACAAATATCGTGACATTTAAATATGAAATTGAGTATAATTGCAGAAAATAATATGGATAATTTTCTGATTTTATATCCAATTCGTTTTTTAAGTGCACCTTCGTTTCGTTTGGCAACTTTATCCACTTTAAATTTTTCAAGCCCTTAAAATTCCCAAAACTACAATATCTCGAGGACGGTTTATCCTACAGTCATGGGGTCAGATTTATTCGCTTAATTGTCAATTTTACATGTAGAACAAGTACTTAATTAATATATTTCATCAAGTTTAGTCATTTATTTCAGAATTTCGCTCTCTTGAACATGTAGTATTTTATTTTAGATCGAATATATTAGATTTACTGGTTATTTTGCCAAAATAGAGGCAGATTTTGTTTTCCGAATCGTATCAAAATCTAACCAGCATCACAGTATTCTACGAGCGACTTATCTACCAAATTTTGTGTAATTTAATCAATTAGTTTGTCAGCTAGAGTCAAAGTATTACACAGTCATTAGTTTGTATAGTTCAATGGTCGCTAGAGTGGATACATACAATTTTTGCGGGCCATTTCGCAATAAAGGCAGGTTCATTTCCCCGAATCGTACCAAAATCTAATCAGCATCAGGGTCGCCCACAAGTGACTTACCTACCAAATTTCATGAAATTGAGTGGATTAGTTGAGATTTATTGAGTTAGAGTGGATATATACAATTTTTGAGGTACATTTCGTAAAAAATGCAAATTCTTTTTTTTTTCGAATCGTATCAAAATTTAATCAGTACTAGGGTGACCCACAAGTGACTTATCTACCAAATTTGGTAAAATTTGATCAATTGGTTTTTCAGTTAGAGTGGATACAGTCAATTTTTGAGGGGTTATTTTATCCCGAATCGTACCCTAAACTAATCAGCACCAGGGTCACACACAAGTGACTTACCTACCAAATTTTATGAAATTCGGTCCCTTGGGTTTTGAGTTAGAGTGGATACATACATTGCTCAAACAGACACACACACAGACGTCACGATAAAAATAGATTTTTCATATTCTAGAGGTCGCAAAACGTGTAGATCCGTCGAAAACTCGAGTTGCGATTTTTGACACGATTCCAATACTTTCCCTATACATTACCATGTATTGCAGGGAAAGTAAAAAAATAATAATATCACAGGAACTGAACCCTACTGAACAATTTTGTCGCTTACAAGTTGTATCTACTTTTTATACTTTTGAAGATATTCTTAATGAAATTAAGCAAAATGAAGCAAACTAAATGAAGTTAACAAAGAACACTAACTTTTAAGTATTTTTTTCAATACGAAAAGTTCAAAATATTAAAATACTGAAGCTATTTTTACATATTCATAAATGGTAACACATTTCTGGCAAAAGAAGTGAAAATTGTTTGAATAAATTATGAGATATAACCGTACAACGTGTTTACATTTTTCGTAACCTTTAAATTCCGAATATTTCCATTCGAAGATTATTTAATGACCGGCCAAAAGTGGCGTGCAAAAACCAGCTAATTTCTCTCATCCTGTTGTTTAACTCCTATTACTCTGCATTGTATTTCTTTGTCTAAACATTTCCTCTATCGCGTGCTTTACTTATTTCCTTTATCCATTTATTGCCTAACAGTATTCTTTTTGCATTGATACGGTTGAGTTACTCATTTTGATGCACGAACGTGTCATTAAGTAACAAATTACAGAGTATTATGTCAAAAGACGTTTGAGCAATTGAAAGGCTATAAAAACAACAATATAATTTGGTTCAAACTAGGACTTAGTACATCTTAAAGGGACGGTGGACGTTAAAATTATTTTTATTTACTTATTGATTTAGAAACGTGAAATTTGTATAAATATTCCTCTTAACATTACTATATACAATACCATTATTTCTTTTTCATTTCTGTTATAATTTTGTATTTTTTTTTAATTTAATTTTTTCTAAAGAGCATTTGAAAATGCTCCTTGCATGCCATTTGTGCACATTTTTGATTAATTTTACATTATGATCACTCAAAAACACATTATGAACAAATTTGGGTATTCATTTTTAAATCCCTTAGAAAGTTAATTTTTTAAAAATATTTTTCTGCATTAAAACTTAAATTTCATCATTTAATTAGGTTCTTATTCACTTTTAATTACCTTAATAAAGTCCAATTATAAAATGCATACCCAGTTTCATTAAAAAGTATGAGAGGTGTCTTCTTGCCAAATTCCATGCATCTCAGCTAAAAATTAAGACGCATGGACTATTTTAAAAATGTAAAACCTTTGAAAATTCAGTTTCGAAAAGAATGCATACAACCCAATATTTTACACATTTGCTTACGGGTGGGACAGCGTCCATCCCAAACGAAGAACCTCCCGAAAAGACAGGTATTTGACATACTCTATCTAGAAACATTGACAGAAACATTGCACCTGCTGCAGCAGGTGAAATGTTTCTGTCAGCGATTTCCATGGATGCCAATGCCTGCAAAGGGGGATGGAACTGTTTGGGATACGGTATGTCAAATACCTGTCTTTTCGGAGGTTTCTTCGTTTGGGATGGACGCTGTCCCACCCGTAAGCAAATGTGTAAAATATTGTTATATATTAAAACTTTTTTTAGTCGATTTTTGTTCATTTTAACGTCCACCGTCCCCTTAAACGAGTCTAATGCATGAAATTGCATGCCTTTTATGATATGTGTATTACGAGACAAAGCGTAAAGAGCACAAGCATGATATTTTAAAAAGCAGATTATAAGCAATTTTCACATCATAAAACTTAAATATCTTGCTCTACTATAGCAGAACCATATATGGTTTGTTAATGTTGTAGGTTTATGTGATTTCGCAGTTCAGATATCCCGAAGATTTATTTTCTTATGCTTGTAGAATAATATTTGGTGTGAATAAGCTGTGAAGTGGAGCAGTCATTAAGTGGCAATAAACGACAATTAAACTTGTTCAAAATCAGTTTTACGACACTCATTAGCGGAATAAATGAAAGATAAACAGATATAATAGAAGTAGTATAACATTTTTATGACTGTTATTAAGATATAGGTATCTGAAACTTTACTGTGTGCTTTTGTTTCCGCTTTTATATGAGTGTTGTTGTTAGACCCAGACCGTCCGACCTACCAGAAAGGTGTAAGGTAACTGCGTTTATATGAGTGTGACCATTTATACAACAGAGCGTTTAACCTTTTGCTTACGGGCGGGACAGCGTCCATCTCAAACGAAGAACCCCTAGAAAAGACAGGTATTTGACATACCCTATCCCAAACAGTTCGATCCCCCTTTGCAGACATTGGCGTCCATTGTCAAATACCTGTCTTCTTGAGAGGTTCTTCGTTTGGGATGGACGCTGTCCCACCCGTAATCAAAAGGTTAATACTTTAGTACATATTCTGAAATCTTGTGATTATCTTTATATATACGCGAAAGTGTGTGTGCATATATGTATCTGCACCTTTCAACCTTCATGAACATACAGGCATTTATTGGTTTATAATTATCTATTGTTTAACTACTGTACATATATTGATTTGTTTAATGGTGTTCGCATTCAAATGCGTCAATAAAATTTCTATTTTAATTATTTTTATAATTATTTATGTTTTACAAGTGTTTAAAAGTGTTTATGTGTCACATGTGTTTATATGTCACAAAGGTGTACGAATGTCCCATAAGTGCGTAAATATTTTATCTGTGTTCATGAGTCACAAGATTTGTCTTGGACAGCATTGTTGTGTACAGATGCGGGAATAAACGTAGGTAACGGTCCCAATCTTGCTGGTTTCTAGATACGAATATGGAGAGATGATTAAGTATCGTTCTGTTGAATTTCTCTACCATGCAGTTGAATTTCTCTACCATGCAGTTGAATTTCTCTACCATGCAGTTGAATTTCTCTTCCATGCAGTTGAATTTCTCTACCATGTAGCCCAATTGAGGATGAAGAGGAGCAGTTTGAGTTTTGTCTATTCCGAGTAGTTTGCATAGTCCAGTGAATATGCCAGAGCTAAAGTTTTTTCCCTGGTCAGGATGAATGATAGAGGCATTATTTCCATGGTCACATTAGTAGAGTTTTTTTCCCTGTACACAGTTTCTATCTTATACAAGCATTTTCTATTTTCTTGCCAACCGTCGCACAGTCAGTACATTCCGCGACGTGGGTTATATAAAGTTGTAAACCCCATGGGTCGGCTCCTCGCCTGCGGTAATTAAAGATTAAACTACCCGACAATTTTGATATGTAGCCACCCAATCAGTCACTCACTCAATCAGTCAGTTTAGTGCATATTATTATGATTTTAATCTCGTAAAAGTTAAATATCTTACCCCCTATATGTTGCAACCTGTTGGTATTGCGGGTTTATGTGTTTCTACCTTTGGGATATTTTGAGGATGTAATTTCTTATGTGTATTGTCAAGAATGGAATTTTGGCATGCTCAAGCTGGGAAGTAGGACAGCCATTAAGTGGCAATAAAAGGTAATTACACCATCTCAAAAATAGTTTTATGGTATTTAGTAGAGGAAAACAATTTCGAGATTTTCCACGCGAAGCAAGTGGGTATTCGACCTCCGAGCCAAATTATACATTATAAAAGAAATCTGCATTCACTTCTACACAATATAAACAGTTTACCATACCCAAATTGAGTCCAAATAGCTTCAGTGGTTTTTGAGATAATGGAGGGTCACTTATTTTGACTCGTTTTATAGCTAAACCCTATACATTCAGGGATTTTAGTCGAATTTTTTTTTCTGCGTTCACATCTACATAATAGTATATGAAACTCAATCGCTTCGGCGTTTTCGAGATTACGAAGGGTCAACGATTTTGATAAAATCCCGTTTTATAACAAAACTATATATATTTTTTGGAATAGTTTTTTTTTCTGCTCTCATATTTGCATAACATGTGAAACTTGCCACCCAAATTGGGCCCAAATCGCTTCAGTGATTTTCGAGATTATGAAGGGATAACTATTTGACCCACCTACGCACCCACCCCATTAAATACATGTTCACCCATCAACATACCCACAGACCAACAGAATTAATTTCTGGGATCTAGGGAGCCCTCCCCCGTTACGGTGAAAACTCGACTCCTGATTCAATCACGATCACCATGTTTTTTCTTGACTGCATCGCCCAAAGGAAAAGCGTTACTTAATGTATTGTTAAAAGCATCAATAGAAACGGAGTACAAGCCAAAATTAATATCATCATACTTTAGCTTTCCATGAGAGGAAGGTAAAATGATTCGATATAATACATGTAGTATTATATTTTTATGACTCCAAGAAAACTATAATACTACATGTATTCGTTTTAGATACTTGTAGTATATAATATCACAGGTATCTAAAACGTTCATTTCCGCTAAATCCAAAACCATTCTTGATCAAGAACGAGAATATTTACTTTCTCATATTATTGTATAGAGGAAGTATTGTTCCCCCTAAAACATTCGAATCCAAAATCTTGCCGAATAAACACGTTTTGGCTTCCTAAATGCATTTCGAATATTTTTTGAATAACGTCCTTGTGTGTGTGTACACTGTAACTCAAGAACAAGTACAACTACTGTTATAATATTTTACGTGTAGACACATTATGGGAAAAACTAGAGCTAGATAGATTTTTAAATGATTCGCACGATGAGAACTCAAATGATTCTAATCGTATTTCGAATTGTAGTAACGATTTTCATTGTATTATTTCATATGGAAGGCAATAAAATTCCCATCAGAACAGAGATGGCTGTATATTGTGCTTATATGGATTGCTAATTTGATGCGTGTTAATGGTATTTTTTAAAAAGTCTCCAAAACAAAGATTAAAAAATATTTTATAAAAAAATTTTAAAAACGAATTATATCAAAAATGTGTACCAAGTTCTTCAAAAATGATAAAACATGCACATAAATAAAATAACTGCGCAAAAGTCCATCACTTAAAAATGTCCTCTCATTTAATTTGTATATTTAAAAATGCCCTTCCATTTAAACAACTTTAGAAAAAGAGGAAACACGCAGGACTTTCTGCTTCTGTCTTAAAGGAAATTTTATAGATTGAAATAAATTTAATATGTCTTATATCATTATTTTTAACATAACACATTTCAATATAAATTTTTTGATACAATAATTTTGGTCGCGCTTCAATTACTTTTATTAGATCGAAATGATAATTTCTGAGACCGGTTCTTTAAAAGATTAGACTATTCTTCGACTAGAAATGTCTTGCAAAAGCCATGGAAAACTCAAAGATTCCATGGCTTTGATCCATCAGGGATGGATAAAACAACAACGAAACAGTTTTAGTTTTGTTTCGGCGGCATTTTGCTTCCTTCAAACGTCAGCAAGTGTTCGTGTACCATTTAAAGTTTCAATTAAGGTAACTTTCTGCATGCTAAATCGTTTTTTCTTAAACCTACTTTTAAATTGAATAATTTAACACAGATTGTTTATAGAAATCTAAAAATAATTGTTAAAATTTGCCCCTGTTTTATAAAAGTTGGAGATTTTGCTTACCTTTGATATGCAAAAAGTGTTCATAGTTGTATTCTACATTTGTGGCAAGGTTAGCTTGAATGCACTGTGGAAGCTATGACTAGATATTTGCTTAGTTTTCGCTTTAGCAATTATGCGGACCTTGATCAGATAGTTTCCATAGAAATAGATTCAAATTAAACGGTTTAGAATAATTTTCTTTGTGAAACGTCTTAAGAAGCGAGGTACGGAGTAAAATCACGAAAGAAATATTACGGAGACGGATGTGCCACATTTTATTACTAACAGGACACCATTGTTATAATTTAAAGGTTCGGGTCGCGTAACCTTGGCGACACTATTGGTTGAATTTGGAGAAATATCGCCAACTTGTCGACTCTTGGCGAATTCAGGAAATTTCTGGAATTTTGTAGATTGGCTGAGAATTTCACGAGCTACGTGCTAAACGAGTTACGAGTTAAAGCAAATTGTGAATACGTCAGTATCTCAGTAAATCATGAAAACAAATACAACAGGAATTAAAAGAAATTATGTAACGGAAGTGCCACTAAACTTGCACAGCCGAACTCAATACAGAACTCAATATTCTGATATATATATATATATATATATATATATATATATATCATTTTTTTTTCATGATTTACTGAGATACTGACTTAATCACAATTTGTTTCTTTTTTCGTATATATATATATATATATATATATATATATATATATTTATATAACCCTTTGAGATGTATTATAAAAGTCTTTAGGTGGAAAGTGCAAAATATTTCTATTTTAAATCTGTGCATCGACATCTGCGCTATACGCCAATGTGCGCTAATCTCTGGCACCGATTTTTTATTATTATTATTATTCTCAAAAAAGATTCAAAAAATAGATAAATACATATAAAATTAAGTTAAAATAAAATATCTGATGTGTGCAGGACATGACTTTCTCTGCAGACTTACATTAATCTTCTCTTTATTTCTTTAATAATTCATTAAATTGAGTTTAATTGCCCAATATAACATGCATACATTTGAAATGACATTCAATTTGCACCTTTAATTCAATTTTTGTTTGCATTTGAAAGCGTATTTTCAAAGGCGGCGTAGCAAAAAAAAAAAAAAAAAAAAAAAAAAAAAAAAAAAAAAAAACTACAATATCTCGAGAATGGATAATCTTAGACTAATGGAGTTGATCTTATTCACTTTATCGTCAAAAATTACGTGTAAAACAAGCATTTAATGGATACATTTCAGCATATGTATTCTTTTATTTTAGATTTTAATGATTTTTTGCGAACCATTCTACAAAAATAAGCAGGTTTGTTTCCCTGAATCGTATCAAAATCTAATCAGTACCAGTGGAACTTACAAGTGACTTATCTACCTAATTTTGTGAAATTTGGTTAATTAGTTGTTGAGTTAGAGTGGATACATGCGATTTTTGCTGACCATTTTGTAAAAAATCTGATGTGGGCAACACATGACTTTCCTTATATAATGTAATGAATTTACTACTTTTACAGTAAAAAAATAGGTTTTTCTTATAGTAGATATTAATATTCTTTCCAAGATATTGAATTTTCGATAATTAGTCGTCATTTTCATTGATTTAGCGTCATTTTTATCCATTTGGCGAGATTTTCGTTAATTTGGCAACATTTCAAAAAGTCGCCAAGTTGGCGACATTCCGCCAAATTTGTCGCCAAAATCTCGCCAAGCGTTATGGATGAAGAAATAACTTATTCTTACAGCAGATAAATGACTATAGGCGTTCAAATACAAAAGTATTACTCAAAGTATCTTTTTTCATGAATGGAACGAGCTAGATCCACGAGAATGATGTCACCCAATTTATCGCATGGTATTACATATGAAAAGTGAACATGGTTCTCAATACGAAATATTTTATTTTTATTTTATATGACTTTTTGATAATTTTTTTGAAAAATGTACAATATCTCGAGAACGGTTCATGTTAGCGTTCTAAAATTTAGGTCAATCGTTTTCTAATGAAAAGTTACATAAGAAATATCTATTTACGTAACTTTATTAGCGGTTTTGATTTTTTCACGATTTTTTCAAAATTTCATTCGAAAATTTAGGAGGGTTCTGGACATTCGATTGCGTATAAAAACAATAGGCTTCCAGTGTTTACGGATTGTGATTTTTGTACCAAATTTTGTTCGAATCGGTCCATTCGTTCGTGAGATATCGTCTCCACAGACTCACTGACACACACACACACACACACACACACACACAGACATCACTTCAAAAATGTTTGATTCGTGATCAGGGATGCTTGAAACGTGCTCTCCCGTCGAAAGCTTGAATTCGAATTTTCGACCCCGTCACAATACTTTCCTTATACATTATGTATATAAGGAAAGTAAAAAAGTCAGGTTCTTTTGTTCGGAATCGTAACAAAAACTAATCAGCTCCAGGGTTACTCACAAGTGACTTACCTGCCAAATTTTGTGAAATTTTGTCTATTAGTTTTCGAGTTAGAGTGGATGCATACTCTGCACACACACATACACATATAAACACACACAAACACACAGACGTCACGCTAAAAATAGTTTGTTCGTGTTCCAGAGGTTGCAATACATTACCATGTACTGCAGGGAAAGTAAAACGTTTTTATGAAGGAGCCTTCATGTGGTGTGTACAATTCCTTTTATACGGTGTGTACAATGCCTTTTATACGGATCTATTAAGCATTTTAAAAACTCGTTTGTGTGTATGTACCTAAGTACTTCTTACCATTATCACACAATTCGCACACAAACTTTTTTCTATCCAAAATATGCAAAAGGACTGCTGTTTCGCATCAATCTATAAAGAGCAACAGAGTTACTCACTATTTTTTTGTCTTATATCTTTTTCGGTTTTTTACTTCCTTAAAATGCCAGCAACTGCTCATGTACCATTTAACGTTTCAGTCAAGTGACGTTCACGTTTATGTTAATTCCCTTGAACCTACTTTTAAGAGGAATAATAAACATAGATTGCTTTCAGAAATCTAAAATTAATTACGCATTTTTTAAAAGTCGGGGGTTTTGATCTATGAAATGCAACAAGTGTTAAAATCCTATACTCACGACAAGGTTGACTTGAATACGCTGTGGAATTTTGACCGGTTCTTTATTCAGTTTCTTTTTTATACAACCATTATACGTACATTGACTAAATGATTTGCATAGCAACAAAATAATTTAGAATAATTTAGAATACTTTATAGAGATATGAGAAGCTATGAATATAATTCTGAATTCTGATTATAAGAATCTGTTGAACTAAATTCAAGTCATTGGTTCAAAGCAGTAAAATTTCAGTTTTTAATTATTAATAGCGTATAATTAGATGAACTCTTTAAGTTAGCGGATATTTATTATTTACCCTATACCTAACTGCACAATCAAGCTTTGTCACAAATATACTTAAATTTATAAATATTAACACCAATATTGTTATAAGTTTATAAATATTGGTAATATTCGATGCTTATAATTGTTTGTGTACGAATTTAATAACGACAAACATATATAATAATATATAAATAATAATTAAAAAATAGCCACGTTAAGTATAATCAGCGACGAAAATATGCATTAGAAAATTTAGATTTTCGTTAGTTTGAGATTAATCGTCTTGCCAAGTTGAAGAAGATAGAAAATTTTCCGTTTTTCAAGATTGTAATGATTATATTTCAAAAACTAAAAGTGCTGGCTATAAACAATAAGCAAAAATTTGTATCTCTTTGAAAGCTCTACAAGTGTATTATTACAAGTGTTACAAGTGTACAATTATTATAAGTGTTGAAGACCCAGACCGTCCGACTCATCCTGAGGACTTGAGCAACTATTTGGACGGCCGGGAAAGAATTATTACAAGTGTATAACTCTACAAGATTTGAAATCTTGCTGCTAGTTTTTGAAATATAGTGGTTATAGTGGTTTAATATTTTAGTATTTTAACGTCGTTTTTCTAATGACTGGGAAAGCTGTCATATTTAAAATGCCACAATTGTTGCAGCACAATGTCTTTACTTACTTCTTGGTAAAATATGGGTGCACAAGCACGAGATATTTTGCTTATTTTTTTTTTAAAAATTAGAAAGTTAAATGAACTTGGAGATTCTAAAGATGCTTAATGATTGATGAGGTTTGAACAGAATATATGGGAATATACATATTCAAGTACGTATTTATGTGCCGTCTGGCAAGTTTATAGATTAACTTCAATTTAAAATCTCGTTAGATATATCATAAGTTTAATTTATATACCGCCATGCAAGTTAGTAAAAATAATGTGATATTTTGACGTAAAGTCTATGGTTGGAGTATCCAGATTAAATCGGGGAAATACTAAAAGTACTTAAAAATTAGGGAGTATTTTCTAGCGCTTTGTAAGTCTGTAAACGAAACAAATCAGTCTGAAAAAAAAATCAAATAAACTAATTGAATTTTAGAGTTTTATTATACAAAATGTTATTTATTCAAAACCACTTCGACTCCATGGAACTGGATACACCACCGATGTTTTTAATAAAACTATTTGTAAATAAAATTAATTTAATTTTCTGCTTAACTCAGAAGAGACGGTACACCTTTCTCTTGACAGGCAGTTAAAAAGAAAAAGAAATCGGGTGAATGACCCAAATAACTAGTTCCGTTTACCTTTGCCAGCGACGACTAGCCTTGAAAATTTCGGCCTCGTCCAACACTATAACTACTATATATAGAGAAACTTTCTACCCTGAGAGAAAAGAACCAGCAGGAAGAAGAAGGCTTGACATTTTAATAGGTACAGGAGAAAGGCGGTAGCAAGTTATGTTTTCGTTTTTGTTTTCAACGCTTGTTTCAATTTTCTCAGAACTCGTGTGGCCTGTATCACAAATTGACTGCATGGGAAAACGGACCATTATTGAATTTTTTTTTATTAGTATTTTAATTCTATTGTATAACACTCTGTTAGACCTAGAAGTCCTTTAGGTGAGTGGAAAGTCAGAAGTTTCGTCCATAGAGAAATGAAAAATTGTGTGGTCAGATATGTGTGTAAGAAAGGAAATATGTAAATATTTTAAAATATGAGGAAGTTGGAAAGTTATTTCTGAGTGCAAAAATTTTTTGCAATACCATTGTGCTTACTAAAATAAAATTTTGAAGCCTTTGTTTCTCGAGATCTACTATATAGAGCTTAGATAATGATTGATTGGAATTTAGCACCAAATTTCAAAGAAGGTGTGGAAAGGGGGGTTACTAAGGATTTACACTTCCAGTTCTTTTTTTCTATTTCCTATTCGAAAAATGTTATTTTCCTTGAAACATCTAACTTTTAAGATTATCTTTAAACAGAGCTTAGATAATAACTAATATGCATTCAGTATTAAATTCTAGAAGAGGTTGTGTGTTTCACTAAGAATTCCACTTCTAGTTCCTTTTCCACTACCGGTTCAAACATTGACCTTGAAACATCTATTTCTCAGAATTGGCTATAGATAGAACTTAGGCAACGACTGATATGGATTCAAAGTCAAATTTCAGAGTGGATAGGAGTATCACTTAGTATTTCCACTTTCGGTTATGGAGATGTCACTTCTAATTCAAGGTTTTGAATTTTCTTGAAACATCTATTTCTCGGAATCGGCTATACATAGAGCTTAGATGATGCTTGATATAGATTAATAGCATGTAGTTCCTTAGGAGGTTAGGAGATTCACTAAGAATTTTAACTTCAGATTATTTTCCACATTCAGTTCAAAAATTTTCCTTGAAACATCTATTCTTTTTTAACGCTTTACAAGATAGTTGAAAAGTGTTTATGATTTTGTTCATTCTGTCTGTCTGTCAGTCTGTTCGTTAGCACGATAACTGCTGTAAAAATGACTTTACCAAAATGAAATTTTAGTATGTTGTTCAGACGGTCTGTGGGACCTATGGGAATATAAATGAATAATATAACCCAATTAGTTTTGGATTGAACCCGGGTTGAAAAAATGAAATACATTGAACCCTATGGGACCTAATTTTTCAAACATTTTTTAAGCAAATTTAAAATTCACAAATTGCTTCGAAAGTTTTAGGAAATATTCAAATTATCCCATAAAATATATAAAAAAAAATTCAGCAAAATATATTCAGTAGTTTTTTAAATAAAAATTAAAGTAATAATTAAACCCTTTATATGAAGAGATCAAGTGACCATTATATGAAGAGATCACATGATGCACTTCATAAAATATGGAATCCATCTTGTGTCAAAATCGTGATTTTTAAAATTCTTTTTAATTTATATTTAGTGTCGTATCCGTCCTAAAATCCCTCTATTTTTGTTTTATTTCTGTGCATCTGTATTCTGAAACAGCACAATTACAATATATTTGAGTTTAAATGATCAATGCCATCCATTTTGCATAAAAATCGTAATTATTAAAGTTTTAATTTAAATTTAGTATTGTATCCGTCCTAAAACCGCTTTATTTTTGCTTAATTTCTGTGCATCTGTACTCTGAAACAACACAATTACAATATATTTGAGTTTAAATGATCACCAAACTTTGATTATTTCTACAACGAAATCTAATTTTCACTTATGGAGAATGTAAACAGATTAGGTTGTAAGATGAGTTATATAAGAATTGCTGAATTTCTTTAACGCAAAATTATTTTGCTCAGGAGTCTACAATATATATGATAAGAATGATTCATTGATTTTAAATAGAGAAGCAGACGATTTAATGGCAGACTTTTTCGATGAAATTTTATGCATAGAGTTAAATTACGTTTACCTCCATGGTTCTAAGTTTTTAAGTAGAGTAAATTATTGTAGTACTGTGATGAATGACATAAAAATGTATGAATGAAATATTTACTGCTTTTACACGGACAGCCAGGTCCGCCAACGGCCGTACTGTGCTGAAAACACCGGTTCTCGTTAGATCACCGAAGTCAAGCAGCATCGAGCGCGGTTAGTACTTGGATGGGTGACCACCTGGGAACACCGCGTGCTGTTGGCACCTTTCGGGCGCGGTAATCCGGTGGTTTGCGCGCTGGATTTACACGCTGCCTCAACTGCCGCCGTGTTCATGCGGAGTGCGATCACGCTAAACATGTGGGTCCGTAAGTCCTTCCGAGAGGTTGGTGGTAGGGGAAGTAGGGTACGGTCCCTGAGGATGCCTCACCCACTGGGTTCCGGTCTAAATTGGGTGGCACTTTCCGGCCGTCCAAACGGTTACCTGACATCTTTCTGGTAGGTCGAACGGTCTGGGTCTCAACAACAACAACAGAGAGCCAGGTCCGGCCACACAAACAGCTATTGAGAGCCTTCGTGTCAGTCGTGTGGTCTGGGTCTTCAACAGAGAGCCAGGTGATTTATATTTCGATGACGTCATTTGAATCAAGTTCGTTTTTTTTAATGAAGTTTTAAATTTTCAAATATAATTAATTATTGCAGTATTGTGATAATTTTAAAAATATTACCACTGAATGTATTGCATTTTAGAGATGTGTAAGTAAAATTAGAGTTGGAAAGTGTTTCATAATCAATGCTTTATGCATGATTGATCTTTCTTGTTTTAGAATTGGCTATAGACAGAGCTTAGACGCAAACTGATATAGATTCAGCAGCAAATTCCTGTGGAGGTGAATTCCACTTCCAGTTCTAGACATATTAGTTCCGATTTTAAAAAATACACTTTTCTTGCACCATATATTTCTAAGGATTGACTTAAGATAAAGCTTAGGTGATTACTGATATGGATTCCGCATCGAGTTTAGGAAGGGATTGAGGGTCACTAAACATTTCTAAATTCAGTGTTGGAGATGCTATTTCTGGTTTTTCCAAAAAAAAAAAAAAAAAAAAAAAAAATTATGACTGTGCAAAATAAGTATGCCAAACAGTGTTAAAATTCATAATAGTTCCATCGCAAATGAATTGTATACAGAGAAGAAGAATTAGCAATGAAACTCATATAGAAATTAATTTTAGGTATTCCATATTACTCGATAAATACCCGCCATTCCCCGGGATAAAACTGAAATAAAATTAACGCGATACAAAATCCGAAATATTTTAGATATACATATGCTTTTTACTTTCCTTATATACATAATGTATAAGGAAAGTGTTGTTGTTGTTGTTGTTGAAACCCAGACCGTCCGACCTACCAGAAAGGTGTAAGGTAACAGTTTGGACGGTCGGGAAGTGCCACCCAATTTAGACCAGAACCCAGTGGGGGAGGCATCCACAGGGACCGTACCCTCCTTCCTCTACCACCAAACTCTCGTAAGAATTTTCGGACCCACATGTTTAACGTGATCGTACTCCGCATGAACACGGCGGCAGTTTTGGCAGTGGCTGGAATCGAACCCGGGCCTACCGAGTGCAACTCCAGCGCGCTAACCAATGGACTACCGCGCCCCCAAGGAAAGTATTGTGACGGGGACGAAAATTCGAATTCGAGCTTTCGACGGGAGAGCACGTTTCAAGCATCCCTGATCACGAATCAAACATTTTTGAAGTGATGTCTGTGCGTGTCAGTGAGTCTGTGGAGACGATAACTGACGAACGAATGGATCGATTCGAACAAAATTTGGACCAAAAATCACAATCTGTAAAGACTGGAAGCCTATTGTTTTTATACGCAATCGAATGGTCAGAACCCCCCCTAAATTTTCAAGTGAAATTTTGAAAAAATCGTCAAAAATCAAAACCGCTAATAAAGTTACACAAATAGACATTTCTTATGTAGTTTTTCATTAGAAAACGATTGACATAAATTTTAGAACGCTAACATGAACCGTTCTCGAGATATTGCACATTTTTAAAAAAAATTATTAAAAAGTCATATAAAATGAAAAAAAAAATATTTCCTATTGAGAAAGATGTTCACTCTTCGTATGTAATACCATGGGATAAAGTGGGTGACATCATTCTCGTGGATCTAGCTCGTTCCATTCATGAAAAAAGATACTTTGAGTAATACTTTTGTATTTGAACGCCAATAGTCATTTATCTGCTGTAAGAATAACTTATTTCTTAGTGCATAACGCTTGGCGAGATTTTGGCGGAATGTCGCCAACTTGGCGACATTTTAAATTGTTGCCAAATTAACAAAAATCTCGCCAAATGGATAAAAATGAAGCTAAATCAATGAAAATGGCGACTAATTGAAGAAAATTCAATATCTTGGAAAGCATATAAGTATCTACTATAAGAATAACATTTTTTTAACTGTAAAAGTAGTAAATTCATTGCATTATATAAGGAAAGTCATGTGTTGCCCACATCAGATTTTTTTTTAAGTTAACAAATCGACGAAGAAAAGTATGTAAATCGGTTGAACTGTTTTCGATTTATGAGCGGTCATGCCAGGCAGATAAAAACATTGTTCTTAATTCTTGTTATTCCCAACTTCACTGTAGCTTAATTAAACTTACATCAGAATATATATCTCCTGGATTCAGTCTCATTGCCTTGTCGAAATCTATCTCGTGGTGCAGGGAATATTTATGTAAAAGCATGTATTGAAATATTTCCTTTTATACAGAGTTCCTAAGAAAATCCTTAAGCACAGCAATAATTTTGTAAGAAAAGCTCTATGAATGTATACGTTAAATTTATTTATAGTAAAATATTATGCCCGATCGAATAAAAGAGATTGAAGCGTCCCTAGTGGAGAATTTATAAACTTAGAAATAAGGACGCAATAAAGCGAGATAGGCGAAATAAAGCCCAATTACAAAGTAGTAGATCATTATTTAATAAGAAGAATCGACAATAAAACTGCAGAAGATTGTCGAATGGATGTTATATTCTGGAATGGTTTATACATAAAATAAATAACACTTGCATGCACGGAAATCTATACGCCCTGTTTAAGTTGCTCTTCGTCAGTAACAATGAACATTTGAATAATTATTAATGCTTATTTTGTAAAATATTACCGCGTCCCTGATGATGCGACTATTTAACAGAAATGTATTACCTTCCATATGCGTATTCCATGCGATTCTGATGTCGATTCCACTCATCACGTAATTCTCTACAATTTTGTAATTGACATTTTCCTCCTATCTCACTCTGTTGCCAAGTTCAAAGATAATTTTTAAATAATTCCTGTGGAGGGTGGAAATCCTTTTTACTTTCCTTATATACACAATGTATAAGGAAAGTATTGTGACGGGGTCGAAAATTCGAATTCGATATTCGACGGGAGAGTACGTTTCAAGCATCCTTGTCACGAACCAAAAATTTTTGAGGTGTGTGTGTGTGTGTGTGTGTGATATCTCACGAATGAATGGAGCGATTTGAATGAAATTTGGTACAAAAATCACAATCTGTGAATACTGGAAACCTATTGTTTTTAAACGTAATCGAATGTTCAGAACTCCCTAAATTTTCGAGTGAAATTTTGAAAAAATCATCAAAAAATCAAAACTTTTAATAATGTTACGCAAATAGACATTTCTTATGTAATGTTTGCTTTGAAAACGATTGACATAAACTTTAGAAAGCTAGCATGAACCGTTCTAGAGATATTGCACATTTTTTAAATAAATTTATCAAAAAATCCCATGAATTAAAAAAAATATATTAATTGTTGTGAAACATGTTCACTTTTCATATGTAATATCATGCGATAAATTGGGTGACATCATTCTCGTGGATCTAGCTCGTTCCATTCATTAGAAAAGATACTTTGAGTAATACTTTTGTATTTGAACGCCAATAGTCATTTATCTGCTATAAGAATAACTTATTTCTCGTTTATAACGTTTGGCGAGATTTTGGCGACGAATTTAGCGGAATGGCGCCAACTTGGCGACTTTTTTATATGTTGCCAAATTAACGAAAATCTCGCCAAATGGATAAAAATGACGCTAAATCAATGAAAATGACGACTCATTGACGAAAATTCAATATCTTGGAAAGAATATAAGTATCTACTAAAGGAAAAACTTATTTTTTTTACTGTAAAAGTAGTAAATTTATTGCATTATATAAGGAAAGTCATGTGTTGCCTACATCATATTTTTTAACCGTTGGAGCATGGTCATTTTATTATAGAATTTCCCATAAATGGAATGCTAATTTTTAAGAAAGTCAAATGAAATCCCTCGCCAGTTAATTTATAGACGAGAGATAAATTTTCAAAATTACATTTCATAAAAATTAATTAAACTAGGATGGCTTTGTGAAGTCAGAAACATTTTAGAAAATAATGGTAAAATTCTTTTAACTTAAGATAGAAAAAAAATGCAACGATAAATATTATTTTAAGATGTCACAGCACGAATACGTTGTTTAGAGAAAATTACATTGCGATTAGAATAAAACTTATGTAGAATAAAATCAGAAGAAAGCTAATCCGATTTAAGGGAATATTTCTAAGGAAAAATATTTTTTATTTGTACAATAAGTTTATGAGGCTCCGGCATTGTTAATGTATCCCTTCACTGTGATTGACACAAACACAGCCGTTTTGAGTTCCCATTTTCCTTACAATGATCTTTCTATTAAAAGTAAAAATATACCATTGTTATTGGATTTGAATTCTCTTTTGATGGTGGCAGTCAAGTTTTCAAGGGATTGCGTTTTGATTCTTCTTTACGGAATATGCTGTATAACTATTGAATAATTTGCCGAGTGATGTCCTGTGACAGCTGTGAGAATTATGTTATCTCCATTTGAAAATAAACTTTTAATATTAGTTTTGCTTTTAAGAATGTAAAGCAATGACAACAGTCGTTACGAGTTTCTTACACCGAGACATAACACACATTTTAAAGATTCCGTTGTTGCCACAGTAAAAAGAAATTGATCTAATTTATTCTTAAAAAAATGTTTAAAATTTTATTAAGGGGGCACATAGATAGTTCGACAATATCGATTGTTTCTATATATTTTCTCAAAGCACGATGACTCAAAAATATTCTATTCGAGAAATACGGAGCTACAGCTGAGATAAAGCGATTATACTAAGCACTCGTTACCGCTTTCTCAAAATTTTAAAAACTTTGTTTTTTTTCGTAATCAAAATCGGCTACACGTTTTCTCAACCGATCGATTTATTTGAAATTTGGCATGTCTCTTCTAAATACTAACACGCAGTTAACTACATAGTTGATTTTCGATTGAAAATTTCCGAGGAATTTTATCGAGAAAACCATTAAGAAAAAGTTATTTCCATGGCCGTCATACTTTATAAAAGTATATAAAACAATATTTAAAAAAAATCCTACCATAGTAACTGCGTATCATCCCAAACTTTAAGGTGCCATTTTTATTTTTACTATCAGTTGAAACACGTAGAAGATATCCCGCAAACCAAGAAGGAAACATGCCTGACAAAGATCGCACCCATTTGTAGAATTAGATATTTTATTTTCAACAAAAATTTCATAATTTGAATTTCATTACAGTCAAACCTGCTTGAAACGGAACCTGCATGAAACGGAACCTGCATGAAACGGAACACTGTCATAAGCGAGACATATTTTTAGTTCCGTACAAAAATATAGGAAATTGGTGTTATTTTTCCCTGTGTGAAACGGAACCTGCACAACGCGGAAATGGACGTCCAGTTTGAAATATTTTGTTAATAAAAGCCCCCGTTGTAACGAACAGAGCATGTAAAAATCATCCAACTGTTTCTGCTATTTGTTTTCAAGAGAATGACGAAGCGTTACACTCGCAAATAAAAAAGGTACTACTAAAGAGGACCTTTCTATTAAATCCTATGGCGATTTTCTGAAATCAACAGAACATCAAGAAGTTTCAATTAACGGCAAAGCAGAGCATTACGGAAATTGTAAACACTTTGGACTCTTATATCCCGAATTTTATAGATAGAAATATAATTAATTTCTATGTTTTGTCGGAAATAGGGTTCAAATTATGAATACGTAAAAATAAACTAATATTTTAATATGTTAAATTTTTACTTTCGAAAATACTTTAAAAAATAGCTCTCCGAGCGAGTGTTTTTCTTTTTTCTTTTTCTAACATTCCCTCGAAATATATAGTAAACTATTAAAGATAGATATAAATAGTAAACGACAAAAATATGTGCTAAAAATGTATGTTAAAATCTGTATTTATTATTAAAAGAAGCGCTCTTATAGTTTTCGAGTAACCGCCTTGTTAATTTGAAGAAGATTTAAAATTTTCCGATTTTCAAGTTTGTAATAATAAGCGAGAATTTGTAGCTCTTTGAAAGTCTTTGAAAGTGTATATAATCAGATTTTGAACTGACTTCTTTTCTTTCGATGTTGAAAAAGTTGACTTATATTTTACAAAACGTTATTCGCGCAAAACCATTTCGTCTCCATCGGACTGGACCCACCACCAAATTTTATTTTCAGGTATCCCAGATGTACATGCCCCCTTACGGAATGATAGTTTATCTTATTCAGGAAGAGAGAAACACTGGCAGTAATAGGATTCTACTCGTACAAAAGTGTTCGAAATGCATTCAGAAGGTTCTAAAACTTAATTATAAACAATAAAATATATGTATTAGATTATTACAATTTGTTAGCCGAAATATTTTATCCAAAATCGGGATGAATTAATCATTAAAAACAATTTGGGAAACAGCAGTGGAAAGTTTATTATTTTTAATATCCCGCACGTGTTCGGATAATTTAATGGCAACAGTCTGTTTAAGTGCTGCCAATAAAAAATTTATAATAATTTTCTAGGGATAAGAGGGGACGATATACAACACCCCAGCCTGATTTAAGATATTATTTTTAAATTTATTGGTATGAATACGACTAAATAAAAGGGTAACGGTAGAATGGGCAAGTTTCAATTTAAATTCGCGACAAAATTGAATCAGAGGACGGGAAATCGCAGGATAAAAGGAAAGGCTCGATTTGAAAGGCAAACAGTCGGAGAACAGAGCAAGTTCAGCTTTAAAATAAATAAATTTAGAACGGATAGAGGAAAAAATTTGATAAATAACTCAAAAGATAAATAAACTTAAAAATATTAATAAATAAACTTATCTTTAACCTTCGCCTTATAGTCAAGGTTAAAAATAAAGTTAATTTCGTTATGCAAATCCTCAATAGAGGAACGGACATTAAGCACGATTAAAATTGGCAATGAAAGCAGTTTTCTTTGAAGAAACGGGGTGGGAAGAATTAGCGAGAATACAAGAATTAGCTAAAGTAGGTTTACGAAAGACAGAGGTAAGAAAGCCCTTAGTATCATGAGAAACCAGAATATCAGGAAAGGGCAAAAATCCTCAAATATTCATGCTCAGCAGCAAAATTAATAAAAGGATAAAAATATCATTGACAGTGTCAAGAAGATTATGAAGGTTGGCTAAACTATAGTTCCAAATAATAAACAAGTCATCCACGTAATGAAGCCACAGAGTCAGTTCAAGGTGTAATAAACGCAAAACCTCATTCTCGAGCTCCTGCAACACGGCTTCAGCAAAAATACCAGATAAAGGGTTACCCATAGGTGAGCCAGCGGTTTGCAAAAATATTTCCGCAAGGATTTTAATCCCGGAAATAGTAATTGGTCTTCCCGACAATGTTTAATACAGAAATGATTGAATCGATAGACGAAAAAGAATAATTATTATTTTGTAGCTTTTTAGCAATAATACTGATAGCGGTGGAGACGGGAGTGTTGGGGAAAAGGGATATCATACGTCTGATCTATATGGAGGGTATAATTAGGGATGATCTCGATATTAAAAAGACAATTAATAAACGTTTCCGTAGCATTAATAGAATAAAAATGGGTAGCAAAAAAAGGTTTAAGAAAATAATCTAAAGCTTTTTCTAAAAAGTAAGTGGGGCCATTACATTTAGAAACAATAAGATAGTTAATATTATGTAGTTTAATTTGGCCAAAAATTTAAGGCAATTGATAAGAAATTGGAAAACAGCAGATTTAATATGGGGGTGGGGGGTAATTTTTTGAGGCTAGCAATCCGAGAGGTGATAGAAGTAATGGGAAATTTTTTAACAGGTTTGTAAGCCATATCGACAATTCATCTCCGCATTCAATCCACATAATCGTCATTAATTACAAGAACAAATTGTTTGGTTTTGTCAACAGATAAAATAACCAAATTGTTGCAAGTCTTGTTTGTTAAGTTTTAGAGTTTTTAGTTAGGTTGTCGCCATTCTTGTCAGAAATAAAATTAATTTATCTATCAGTCTTGAAAGTAGTCAAATACTTGTGACAGTGATAATATCAAATACTTATAGAGTTGCAATAGTATAGAATTGCTCTTTATAAACCTTGAATGAGATGTAATTGGAGGCTTCTATTTTCATTGTAAGATATAACGATCGATTTATCCCAATATATAACCTAAACTATACAGTCCATCTGTACTCTTAACATACTTCAGGTAATGAACAATCTGCTATATAAAACGTACTAATTAATATTTTGTATGAAAAGGGGTTAATCATGGAATATGAGTTCAACGATTTTTTTAAAATTCTATAACGCATGAAGTTATTTCATGGAGTTAGTTCTGAAACATTAATAGCTATAAATCGGTATTGAGGTCAAAGTTTCTGTTTCAGCTAATTGTTGCAAGAAATTCCTGGGATTTTTTCCTTAACGGTGGTGTGTAATTAGCAAACGCTGTTCGTTCGGAACAAGCTTTCGCTAAAAAGGCGGTATTTAGATCAAGATGTTCGGAGGTAGAGAAACCACAAATGGAACGTCATCAACTTCCAGTTTTTTTCGAAGATGCATTTTATAAATAATGAAAACAAGAGCGGCTAATTAAACATTCCTAAATTGACCTTTGCAATGTTATGTACAAGTTTATAATCGTTTATTAAAAGAAAACATGTTACTGTTTGTCATCTTTTGTTAATTAGAGCTGTTTTGACGGGCAAAAAAGTTATGTAACTGTCCCCCCCCGACAAACTAAAGTATTGTGTTCCTAAAATCTCCGAACACGCACCTCTCCCGATTAATATTTTTAATTACTATACGACCCCCCCCCCCACACACACAAAGTTATTAATATACGACTCACATTTACATTACTACCAATCATATTTACATTACTGCCTTCTAAATCCCCCTGTTTCACAAGCAAGGGGAAAATTACATTTTGAATCAAGAATATTAAATTAATAATTACCACAAAACAACTGGGAGTATCATAAAGAAAATTTAATTGCCAGATATAGTATATACAATATTAAATAGTATCGCTAACGTGGCGACAAGATTTTAAATTTGTTGCCAAACGTGATAGACAGACTGTAATATAGTCTTTTCTTTTGTCTATCTGCGGGAACAATATCAATATACACTTCTGGCATAAATTAAATAGATAGCAAAGAATAAAAGAATATGTTTTATATTTATCGTAGAAAAGTGAGACTAATGTCTTTTCAAATTTTCAAAGAATGCAGGGAAAGCCATTTGTGCTAACTTGGCCCAAATATAGTTGTTTCTTTTATGCTTTTTTACCACCCTCGGATCAGCCATTTGGGCTTTAATGCAAACTGGCGAGATTAAATGAGTTCCTAAAATAATCTTCACCGAAAGTTCTAAAATGCAAAACGGTCAGCATTTCTACTACCTTTGATGATGGATGGTGTATTGGCCACGTCCACTACAAAGCATTATTATTGAGGAGCGTTTTGATTTCAAGATGAGATTGACAGCTTTTTGGCTTTTTGACAATGTAAAACACGGCATCTACCGATATGAAAAAGATGATTAAACAAGAAGCTTCGGGGGAAAATTGAAAATTGTGGATGTTGATTTGATCGGTAGAAACATTCACGCAACAATATATATTCAGGAAGACTGAACACAACATTTTTACCATATATTTTACTTTATACACTATACTCAAACTGGAAAAAAATATAAGCAAGTTTTTACAAGTTAGTTAACTAGAGGGAGGGGTTCTACCCTCTATTCTCTATAAGCTATATTCGCTACATCTGCGCTATAAACTTCCATTTTCGATATGTATACATACTATTAGCGTAATTGGAAAATTTTCTTGGGAGTGCAAAATAAAATACGTTGCTAAAATTTTATTAATTTTAAAAATATTTAATTAGTCATGGAGATTAATTATTAATAGTTATTTATAAATTGAGTGTTATTAATGACAGTGATCAATTATTTATATTAATTGATAATTTATAAAGTATGAATTAATTTGACATTAATTATAAACTAAATATTAATCAATAGTATAAATTGTAAAAATAATTATAAAAGAAATTTTTACTTATAAATCTGAAGGAAGTTCTATCATATAATTTCTAATGTTATTTCAAAGTAATCTTGGTATTTCCTGAGAAAAATCCCATCATATTTACAAAATATGATAAATATACTGACACTGATATAAATTATTTGTGAATGGATATATTTATGGAAAAGTGGTATTTTGAATAATTATTTAAGAACACATTTCCCCAAAGACCCTGTTTCCACCTTTAAATAAGAAATAAATTAATAAATAAATTTAAAAATTGAATTAAATTCTTGAAATCTAAAAAAAAAAAGGTGTCTGCTTATTTATTCAACATTTTGGTCCATTATTATACCAGTAATTATTAACCTTGTACTATTTCTTGGACTGCCACTGCTGGTACTCATTAATATTTAAAAACTAATATACAGTAAAACCTCGATTAGTCGTTACTCAAAGGACCAAGAAATTTCGACGACTTAAGCGGAGTGACTACTTAAGCGGAGTGACTATTTAAGGGGAGTGACTGCTTAAGCGGAGTGACGACTTAAGCGGAGTAACCAGTGGCCGTGAGGATTATACATTACTGTAACGCTCATTTAAATTTATATTCCTAATGATATTCATAACAATTATATAAATTAACCTTTTGCTTACGGAACGAAGAACCTCTCAAAAAGACAGGTATTTGACATACCCTATCCCAAACAGTTAGATTCCCCTTTGCAGACATTGGTGCTTTCGCCGACAGAAGCATTGCACCTGCGCAGAAACATTGCAAGCTGTCCCCCCCCGGAAACAAAAGGTTAATAGTTAGAAGAGCTCATAAATTACGTAATTGATAAGAACAGGTTAAACTTCTTTATTATTTTTACTTTCCCTGCAATACATGGTAATGTATAGGGAAAGCATTGGAATCATGTCGAAAATCGCAACTCGAGTTTTCGACGGATCTACACGTTTCGAGACCACTAGAATACGAAAAAACTATTTTTAGCGTGACGTCAGTGTGTGTGTCTGTCTGTCTGTGTGTCTGTCCAATGTATGTATCCACTCTAACTCAAAAACTAATGGACCGAATTTCATAAAATTTGGTAGGTAAGTCACTTGGATGTGACCCTGGTGCTGATTGGCTTTTGGTACGATTCGTAAAAATAGAACCCGCCTTTTTTTGCGAAATGGCCCCTTAAAAATTCCATTCATCCGCTCTAGCTAAAATACTAATTTACCAAATTTCACAAAATTTGGTAGATAAGTTATTTGTTGGATACTGTGGTGCTGACTAGAATTTGGTACGATTCGGAAAAGAAGAACCCGCCTTTTTTTTTAAGAAAAGGCCCGCAAAAATCGCTACTAAAATGTATCAATTAAATTCTTGTTTTATACACAATTTTTGACGAGGGAAAAAATACAACACACTCCATTATACTTTAGGACTAACCGTTCTCAAGATATTTGAAATTTCTTACATCTTTATTACGCCACTATCGGAAAAATGTCCAATTACCAAATAAAAACAAAAATTGAATTAAAAATGCAAATTTAGTGTTATTTGGTGCAATTAAACCCAATCTAATGAATTATTAAAGAAAATAAGGAAATATGAATTTAAGTCTGCAGGTAAAGTCATGCACTGCCCACATCAGATTTATACTTTTTTTATATACATAATGTATACGGAAGGTATTGTGACGGGGTCGAAAATTCGAATTCGAGTTTTCGACGGGAGAACATGTTCTAAGCAACCCTGATCACGAATCGAACATTTTTGAGGTGATGTCTGTGTGTATGTGTGTGTGTGTGTGTGAAATTATGTGTGCGTGTATGTGTGTGTGGAAGTATGTGTGTGTGTGTGAAATCATGTGCGTGTCAGTGAGTCTGTGCAGACGATATATCACGAACGAATGGAGCGATTCGAATGAAATTCGGTACAAAAATCACAATTCATGAATACTGGAAGCCTATTGTTTTAAAACACAATCGTATGTTCAGAACCCCCCTAAATTTTCGAGTGAAATTTTGAAAAAGTCATCAAAAAATCAAAATCTCTAATAAAGTTACGCAAATAGAAAATTCTTATGTAATTTTTTATTAGAAAACGATTAACATAAATTTTAGAACGCTAGCATGAACCGTTCTCGAGATATTTCACATCTTTCAAATAAATTTATCAAAAAATCCCATAAATTAAAAACAAAAATATTAGCTGTTGAGAAACATGTTTACTTTTCATATGTAATATCATGCGATAAATTGAGTGACATCATTCTCATGGATCTAACTCGTTCCATTCACGAGAAAAGATACCTTGAGTAATACTTTTGTATTTGAACGCCGATAGTCATTTATCTGTTGGAAGAATAACTTATTTCTCCGTCCATAACACTTGGCCATATTTTGGCGACGAATTTAGCGGAATGTCGCCATCTTGGCGACATTTTTAAATGTTACCAAATTAACGAAAATCTCGCCAAATGGATAAAAATAACGCTAAATCAATAAAAATGACGACTAATTTACGAAAATTCAATATCTTGGAAAGAATATAAGTATCTACTATAAGAATAACATGTTTTTTAACTGTAAAAGTAGTAAATTCATTGCATTATATAATGAAAGTCATGTGCTGCCCACATCATATTTTTTATTAAAGCATATTAGAATTTTATTAGAGTTTTATTAAAGTTTTATTTGAGCATTGTTCAAGCTTTACTACAATTTTGCATACATATTATGATATCAAGAACTTATCTAAATTTGACAGAAACGTACTCAACTCAGTCAATTTGACTTTCATCTTTAAAACATTTAGAGCTCCGAATTCATCGTATGCAATATCTTGAACAGACGTAAGGTAATGCCGAATGGTTTCTAAGGCTTCGAGAGTTTAATTACATTGTCATCGATGAGAGGCAGCATGGCTTACACAGAGTACCGACTTACTGAGGTTTTACGGTACATATTTGATGCAGTTAGAGTTGCCCACGGATGGTATTGCTTATCTTTCACAATATAAAATCACTACGCTATGTCAGACAAAAGAGACGTTCATGATTTTTCTAAATATCTTGCATTTTGCGTGTTAATTTTAATTCCATTAAGATATTTTGCAGACGTGACCTATGTTTATTTATTACTTTCTCATACTATGTAATATAGTTTAGGGAAAGTATTGCTTTCACTAAAACTTTTGAATTCCAAATTTTAATGACAATATATGTTTTAAAACCTCCTGAACACGTATT